>OZ018320.1:93511100-93531100 GCA_963969495.1 Ceratothoa steindachneri
CACACTTTTGCTCAATATTGTACAAATTTGCCATTTTTAATATATTTAATATATATAATTAATATATATATATATATATATATATATATATATATATATATATATATATATATATATATATATATATATATATATATATATATAAAGTAGCCTATATGAAGCTCAAATATCATTGACTTCTAATTACTGGGTTTTTTTCAGATTTTCAAATTAATACATACTTATTTGTGATAACTTTTCTGCTACTGATAACTGTTAACTGGCAAAGAAGATAACACTTTTATAAAAATTTGCTCTGATAATAACCTTATGATAAGGATCTCACTTTGTGTATCGTTTGTTTGCTCAACTTAGTATTTGAAATCTTGCCATGGCTTCAAGTTCTAGACGCAGATGTGTAAACAGCCCCAACATATTTTGTTATGTTGGTGTGCAATTCACACCAGTGGCACAACAGAAAAAAATAGAAACAGCAGTAACGATGAAGCAAGCCTACATATACTTTTTTGGATGCAAAGTAGGGTACCAGGAAAAAGATTGGGCCCCTCATTTTTGCTGCACAGTGTACCACAATGTTTACAGCTGGTTAAATGTGAAGAGGAAGGCAATGCCATTTGCTGTTCCCATGCCCCGTAAGGGGCGCGGCGATTTGCCATCCTGGCCGCCGTGCTGACGGGGGTCAAACGCTCCGTCCGGCCCCAGCTTAGCTTCTCTTCCCTCCTTCAGATAGCCCGATTTCTCCCCTACCTCGTCGCTTTTCATACAACCTCACCCACAACTTTCTCTGGTCAGCCTCTAATTTCACAGGGTAGATGCTGACCTTCTTCTCAAGCCAACCACCCCGGATCGGGGCTGAGGGGGGAGGGGACATTGTTCCCTATCCCCTGAGCTCCAGTTCGGGATGGACGTTTTTAATAACCTGCTTCATCCCCACCCATACCTTCCTCACATCCCTTTCCCTCTCCTCTTCACATTCTATCAATTTTACGCCTTGTCCAAGGTGGAGCCGCCATGCCGATGGACTGCCAGGCCACCAGGCAGAAGCGGTGGTCCCGAATGGCGGCGCCTGGCTCTGCTGGGCTTGTAAGCACCTCTCGCAGTGCGGGCAACTGCAAGAGGAGATGAGTTATTGCGTCCCGTAGCACAAATAGGGTCACCATGCCCAATGATGAGAAAATGAAAAATCTCCCCTTAATTCCCCCTTGCTCATCGACGGAGCCGCCCTCGTGCAGCTCCACCAAAAAATGGAGGTCCCCCCCCCCTGTGCTTGCGCAGAGGACCCTCCATATTTCTCTAACCGGAGAGGAGGCTTACTTCTCTCCTTCGCCTACGGGTGCAGGGGACTCCCCTTCACCCCCTTCTCTGGAGGTGCTTTCGGGCACCTCCCTTTTCCCAGCGGCAGTCCCCTCTTTTCTTTCCAAAGGGACTGCCAAGAAAGCCAGCAGGCAGCCCTTAGCCAGCCGCTCCCCATCGAAGCGGCTCGGTAGGGCAAACCCCCTTAGGGGGGAGAGGGAAGCCAGGCCCTTTCGGTCGCTTCCCTCAAAAAACCTGCTGGCAAGAATTTTAAACCTTGCCGGGGTCAAGGCCTGTGCCTTCCCACACAAGCCTGGCGACACTGCCAAGGGGACCTGCGATATCCTGGGAGGGGATGGCCAACTGGAGGCCCCTCCTGTGATAGACATGGTCCTTGAGGAGACCCAGCCTCAGACGGTAGGGCCTTCCATGGGGGAGAATCCGGGCTCTGCGCCAAGCACCGAACCCGAATCCGCCCCTATGCAAGGTCCCCCTCAAACGGCCGAGGACTCCGAGGCAGTAAAAGGAGGGGAGGGATCTCCTCCAACAGGTGCCCCTACGACTACCAGGACCTTCTCCATTTCGGAGGGACCTGGCTGAGGCCGGCCCATCTGGCATGGGGGCTTCTGCCGGTGGAGGTGAGAAGCGGGTTCATTCTCCGCCCTCCTCTCCAAGAAAGAAAGAGACTAAAAAGACGAAGAAGACTCGAGGCTCCTCTCCATCCACGGGGGCTGCGGGGACGTATGGGTCTGCTGCCACTCTGGCAAGCGACCAAGCCAAGATCGGCACATCCGCCCCCTCTGCCCCCCCCGGTTGCGGAGCCTCGATGACATCGGGCACCCTCATTCAGAGGTTACCTGGCGTTTTCGAGCCCGCTGGCTTCAAACGCTTCCTCGTTATTCGCTCCACTGATGGCACCATGTTGTCCAAGGGCAACATGATCCATCAGAGGAGAGGATTAGCTAGTGAAATTGGTAGAGAGCCGAAAGTGACTCGTTTCTCGGACGGGAGCCTTCTAGCGAATGCGGCGAATCCCGCCGAGGCGGCCAAGATAAGTACTCTTCGGACACTTCATGGCACCCCGGTGAGTGTGACGCCGCACTCTACCATGAACTTTGTGAAAGGAGTAGTTTATGCGAGGGAACTCATTGACTACTCCATTGAGGACATCACCCTAGAGCTGGCCGACCATGGGGCGGTCAAGGTCGAACGTGTGATGAGAAAACAGGGAGGGGCCCCAAGACCCACCTCTACACTCTTCGTCACGTTCGACTGTGACAAGCTCCCGGAGTCGGTGCGTGCTGGTTGGTACCGCTACCACGTGAAGGCATTCGCGCCACTGCTGCGGCGGTGCTATTACTGTCACCGCTTCAGCCATACGAATCACTCACGTAGACGTGCAAAGTCGGGGTCACCCGAAGTCTGTGTAAATTGCTACAAGGTCACACATGATGAGTTCAAATCGTGTGTGGCCAAGTGTGTCAATTGCGGAGAGCCCCACCCTGCTTCTTCGAAGCCATGTGGTGCATATCTCCTTGAGAAAGAAATCCTAGCCGTTCAGGCCAAGGATAGACTCTCATTCCGTGAGGCTAAGGACTTGGCCCTGGCGCGCCCGGCTCTGCCTGGTATGTCATATGCTTCAGAAGTTAGAAAGGCACCCTCTGCTCCTGGCCCATCCAAGCCAACGAGCACGGTTGTTTCCGCGCCCATTCGGAGCCCTTCTGCGGGCTCTACCCAACCCGGGTGCTCCCTTGGTAAAGCTAGCGGCAAAAAGAGTTCATACCCAGTCCCGGCTAAAACCAGGGCTCCCCCCTCTTCCCCCAGCGTGACCGTTTCCCGCAAGGCAAAATGGCAACGCGCCTCCACCGAGTCGTTAGACTCGCAGGAGGCAACACCCCTGAAGATGGTCGCTAGGCCATCTTCGGGGGTTCCTAAAGCTGTCCCCCGAAAGGAGGACAGCAACAAAGGAGCTTCGGCTCCTTCGCCCACGCCCCGAGGTGGAGCGAGTGGCTCGGAGACGGTGGTTCCTCGAAAAGAGGGCCTTCCGCCTCCGAAGCCGCAACGCCCGCCTAAGGTTTTGAGGCGGAGGGAGAAAAAGACTCGCATGGCGAGCCCAACCTCCCCCAATAAGTCCTCGAAGGCGACAGCGCCTTCAGCGCGTGGGTCCGGCCAACAGCTCCCGGGGTTCTGCCCCCGGGAAGCGTACGGTCATTCCCGTGAGGGTCTTCAGTTCGAGGAGGGCCCCCGCGTCTCCTCCGAGCTAGACCTGGAGGGCATATTCCTTCAATGGAATTTCCGTGGACTCCGGGCTAGCTGGGAGGAGCTGCGGAGGCTCGTTTCGTCTAATTCCCCGTTAGCTATCTTTTTGCAGAAGACCATGCTAGGCGCGTGCCCCCTGCCTGCCCTCCCGGGGTATAAGGGTCTTGCGACCCCACCACCGCGGGATGGATAGGCTGGGGGATGCGCGGTTTACACCTGGCATGATGTCTCCGTTCTTTCTTTCTCTTTAGATACCTCCTTTCAGGCAGTGGCTGTGCAGCTGCACCTGGATAGGAGGTATACTATCATTTCTGCGTACATTCCACCGTCAGCTGACTTCGACGCGGAGGACTTCCGCCGCTTTGTGGCACGGTTGCCGAGGCCCTATCTCTTGCTTGGAGATCTGAACCGCGGGCATCCTCTCTGGGGAGATTACTCCATAAATCCCAGGGGACAAGTCCTTGCCGATCTGATCGAAGAGCTTGAGATGTGTGTCCTAAACGTGGATGAGTTTACGCATCACTGTCCGAGAACCGCTTTATTTTCTTGCCTTGACCTATCTTTGTGCTCTTCGGATGCACAGCCTGATTTTGATTGGGGGTCGGTCGATGACCTCCATGGTAGTGATCACTTTCCCATTCAAATATCATTTTCAGGGCAATCTTCGCCTGGTAGACCACCTCGGTGGTGCTTGGCGCGGGCGCGGTGGCCTGCATTTCAGTAAATGACTGAATTCTCTATCTCAGTCCAGGAGTTTAGGTCGGTAGATGAGGCCGTTGAGTTCTTCTCCGGCAACCTCATCGCCGTGGGCCTGACTACTATTCCTAGGACGTTTGGCCGTTTTGCACGCCGACCACTCCCATGGTGGTCAGCCGAGTGTGAGACGGCCCTCAAACAGAAGCGTTATGCCTACATGCGCTATAAGCGCCGCCCGAACGATTTCACTATCGCTGAATTTCGTCGGGCTAGGGCTAGGTTCCGGTATATTTCGAAGCACGCCCTCCGCTCTTCTTGGCGGGCATAAGTGTCTTCACTTAACAGGAAGACCCCTTTAGCTGAGTCAAAAGCGAGTCAAAAGGATTCGGGGCAAGTTCTCGCAGGACCCCCCTCATGTTCTCCAGGAAAATGGGACCGCAATCTCGGACCCTGCGTCCGTGGCGGAATCCTTAGCGACCGCTTTTTTCGCATTCTCTAGCTGGGATGCTGCTCCGCCAGCATTCAATGCACGTTTTCATGTCGCGGCAGGCCGCCGGCTGGACTTTACCTCCAGAGAGGAGAACCCTTCAACGACAAGTTTACTGTAAGTGAGTTGCGTTCCGCTCTCGCTTCGTGCGCGGACACCGCCCATGGTCAGGACGATGTTCCGTACGCCATGCTTCGACACCTGGGTGAAAGAGGCATGGCCTTTCTGTTAGATTTGTTCAACAGGATCTGGGTGGAAGGTCTTCTCCCAGACTCCTGGCGAATTATTGCGGAAGGTGGACTCGATCCACCACACCGGCCTTCGCCTTGCGACCGGTGCCTTCCGCACTTCCCCCATTGAGAGCCTGTTGGTCGATGCTGGGGAGATGCCACTCGCTCTGCGCCGCGTGCTGGGCATCGCTCGCCTGTACACGCGAGCCGGCGTCTCCCTCAGTCGCCAACAGCTCTCACTGCATCCGCAGCTGATCTCGATGGTGCCTATGCCGCCGAGAGACACTAGTCATACCCTAAACCCTTTCTTGTTTAGGTCCAGGAAACTCCTTCGAGCGGTAGATATAGCCCTCGGGCCGGTGGTGCCCCTGGTTCTGCCTAGGACGCCACCCCGGAGGGTACCACATTTGGCTATTTGTCGCCACGCCCCTGCTTCCAAAGCTAGTACTGCCCTGGGAATATTGCGTTCGACCTTTTTTGGAGCACACATCGTGTCACGCTTGAACCGTGCCAGTGTATACGGATGGCTCCAACTCCCAAGAGGGGGTCGGCTTCCACGCCGTATCCCCTCTGTTTGAATTCAGCGGGGCTCTACCAGGCGCTGCATCTGTCTGCACGGCCGAGCTGGTGGCAATACACCACTCGGTTCGCGAGATTACGCGACGTGCCCGGTTCGGAGACCGGATTGTGATCTATAGCGACTCACAAAGCGCCCTGAGTGCTCTCAGGGCATTGAAATCTCCGCATCCCCTGGGTCGCGATATCCGTGACGCCACGGTTTTGGCGAGCCGGGTGGATGTCAAGATTATCTTCTGCTGGGCTCCTTGCCTGTAGGAATTGCGGAGAATGAGCGCGCCGATGAGGGCGCCGAAGAGTCCGCGAGGACTCTGCGACCGGACCAGCGTTTCGCTGTTCCTCACACCGACTACATAGCAGAAATACGGGCAGCTCTTCGGACTGCTTGGCAAAGAAGATGGGAGACGGTCGATGGAACTTAAAGTTGAGTGCCATTGCGCCGTGACTCATGGACCTATCCATCAATGCCTCGGCGGCTTTAGGTTGCTTTCTGTCGTCTCCGAATCGGACACACTCGTGTGACGCATCGCTATTTGATGGAGCGCTCGCCTGCGCCCTATTGCAACGACTGCGTCGTCCCCCAGACTGTTCGGCACATTCTTGTCGAATGTCCCAGTCTGGGTGATCTTCGCGCACGATACCTGTCCCGGTACCGGGATGGGCGGGGTCCCTACCGCCTGTCCCTTGTAATCGGGACAGATTCGTGCACATTGACTTGTAGACTTGTTGACTTTTTGGGGGAGGCCGGCCTTCTCCCTATTATTTAAGCAAGGTTTGTTTTTTGTTTTTTTGTTTTGTTTTTTTGCATTTGTTTTTTTTGTTTTTTTTCCCATTGGTTTCACGCTTCTGCTCCGGGGGGACCTCTCCCTGACGCACCAGCTTGCTTCCTTTCACCCTTTTTCGGGCGTTTCCTTTTTCTCTCTAATTTTATTTTAAAGTAGCCTAGAACTAGGCCAGTTTTAATTCGGCGACTAATGCCCAAGTTGGCAGTCGCCAGATGAGCCCTTAAAAAAAATAAAAATAAAAAATGCTGTTCCCATGATATGGTGTGAGCCCTCAAATCACTTTGATGATTGTTATTTCTGCCTAACAAATGTGGCTGGATTTTCAAAGAAAAACAAATCTAAAATTGTTTATCCAAATTGTCCATCAGCATTGAAATTGGCACCACATGATGAATCTACTCCAGTACCGAAGACACCTACTATAATAAGTGAATATTTTAGTTCCGATAATGATTCTACATTGATTTCTGGAGAAATTGAAGAAGATCAAACCTATGTTCCAATTGATCAAGATACAGAACCAAATTTATTTTGCCAACAAAGTTTAAACGACTTTGTACGAGATTTAGATCTGAGTAAAGAAAGGGCTTAGTTACTTGCTTCCAGATTACGAGACTGAAATCTTCTCCTTCCAGATGTCAGGGTATCTTTCTTTCGAGATCGTCACCAGAAGTCATCAAAATTTTATTCACAAGAAAATACTGTATGTTACTGCAACAATATTAATGGCTTGATGCAGGAAATCGGCTGTGACTATGATCCTAATGAGTGGAGACTTTTCATTGACTCTAATAAGGTAAGTCTTAAAGCTGATCTGTTGCACAATGGGAATGAAACAGCTGCAATTCTTGTAGCGCACCCTACAGGTTTTCAAGAAACATATTAATGCAACTATTACTGAAACATATTGAGTACAAAGAGCATAACTGGAGCATCTGTTGTGATTTGAAAGTTGTATCACTTCTTCTCGGGTTACAGTTGGGATACACAAAGTACATGTGCTTTTTATGTCTATGGGATAACAGAGGTGATAAAAATCACTAGAAAAAGCGAGAATGGCCAGCCAGAGAAGAACACATTGTTGGCAAACAAAATGTTAAGCGATGCTCTAGTAGATCCCCCAAAAATTAATCTTTCACCTCTTCACATTAAATTAGGGTTAATGAAAAATTTTGCAAAGGATATGGATCAAAGAAGTGAAGGCTTTCAATATTTGAAAAACAAATTCAAAGGGTCATTAACTGATACAAAAATAGAAGCTGGAGTTTTCACTGGACCACAAATTCGCAGAGTTGTTTCTGATGATTCCTTCACTTTGTGTCTCAATGAAAAGGAATGCAAAGCATGGACATCATTTGTGGAAGTCACTGAAAACTTTCTCGGTAATTTTAAATCTCCAATTTACCGAGAAATAGTAAACAATATGCTGGAAGCCTATGAAAAGATGGGATGTAGAATGCCACTTAAAATGCTTTTTCTGCATTCTCATCTCAATTCTTTTCCGGAAAATCTGCAAGTGGTTAGTGATGAACATGGTGAACGTTTTCATTAACAAATTTGGTTATGGAGACGAGGTACTAAGGAAAATTTAATCCAAATATGATAGAGGATAATGGCTGGTCTTTACAAAAACAAACTTTGATGTCTCACAAAAGAAAAACGAGAAGGCTACAGCAAAGTTTCTTTAAACTTTAAGTGCATAACAAACTTAATCAATACACTAAAATCTCCATAACTTGGGAGGGAGGGGGGAGTAACTTCGCCAGTGATGTACACTGTCTGTCCTAAGCGAGAATAAAGAAGGAAGGTCCCCCACTTTTAAAATATTTTTGCTTAAAAATTACAAATTACAAAATAAAAAGATTTTTTTATTTATTAATCGGAAAAAATAGCGAAAGGGTTTTTTTTACAGGTCTGTAACAAACAAAAAGTTAAAATTTGTTGCCTAGTGTTATATATTCACATCTAATTACCATGGTTTCCCAGTACCTAAATTTTGTGGATTAAAAACGATTTAATTCCCAGTAGTAATTCTCACTGAAGTGAATTCCATATTTTATGTTACTATATTATTTTGCCAATTTAATTAATATAGTTAAATAAATGATTTTTTGCAATAAAACACAAAATCCAATCGCTTTGTTTTCCAACCTTCTAGAGTAAAAGGTATACATTCAACGCTCTCAGCATTCACTCACAGCACTCAATACCCTCGTTGGTCTCAGTGGTCAATCAAGGCAAAAGCAAATAGGCTCTATGGGTATACAATTTAGTGCCAGCAGTAGCAATGGTACCGAACTGGGTGTCGAACTGGGCATATTTGGTGCCCAGAATCGGGCACAAGGCTCTAGTCGAGTGGAAACACTTCACGTTGAGTTAAGGTACATTGGGTGTGATTAGTAGCTGGAAGAGAGAGGTTTAGTCCCATTGGGTATGGTTAGTTACCGGATGGGAGTTTTATCTGGGTCGAGGTAGCTTTTGCTATGTAGCAACCCGCCATGCATATCCCTCGTTAGTTAATCGCCCCATCCAGCCATTTCAATCGTCTTGCAATCGAATAATTTAATTTACATAATGATTAGAATGACAATATAGGCAGGCCCCTAGTCACCATCGGCCGCTCTTCGGGGTGGGCGGGTAAATTACATAAATAACAATAGTATTGTACTCGACAACAAAACAGTGACCAAGGAACCTTTCATGGCCCAAGGGAGAGCCTGTAAGCATGGACGGAAAAGGGGTGTGTTGTGTGTGCGAAGAATGAAGATGGATGAGGCAGCGGTTTTGTGGTTGGCAATGTGCGTGATAACGTGTGTGAATAGAGCTATCGGCACCCACTCCTCAGATATGACGCCCCCCTCAATGTAGCCGAGTGTGGAAGTCCCTCCCCCTTTATTGGGGAGCCTAGACAGAACTCCAAATCCCCTTCTAAACAGTATCTCCACACTGAGATAGGCAATAGACAGAGTGAACTCGTGCTTGATTTAATAACCATACCTAACATCCTACCAAAACAAAATACCACACACCTGCAACACAAAATACTAAACAGTCATATTTCGGGCAGCATTCGAAAGCAACATACCAAAACATCATCAACATTGACAGTTATGTTGTTTTTTCTTCCTTGTTTCTAGAATTTCTCTTCAATTTTCATTTTTTCTTCTCCTCTTGGACATATTCCTTGAATAGTGGGGGCTGTCTCCTCCTGAATAAAAGCCCTTTGTATCCTCTTTAAGCTTTTTTTAAGAACGTTATCCTTGAGTTCTGCATAGAGGCCGAAGTTATTTTGTCAGAACTGACAAAAGCCACTGAAGGGATGTCCTATGGAGTCATTTCGTTTCACTTCATCAGCTCCGACACCTATCCGTTGAGGGGATTCAAGGCAAAAACACCTCAGTATTATTTGCTTTGATAAACAAAGAAGTTATGAACTATCCTAGAAATTCCAGAGATAACAAAAACTTTGACCGCCAACGTTTTGGCCTACTTTTTATGTACTGTTTGAAACTTACTTGACCTTTGAATTGGATCATAATTTCGTCTGTGCAGCTATGCTCCTCGAATGGTAAAGTCAAATAACCTTATTAGAAAACATCTACCTAGAATAGACCTAACTCTTCAAAGTCTATCCTCTTTTCTTCCTTCATCACTTCCAATTTTAAGAGCATAAAACCTATTCAAGTTTGTTATCAACACTCAGAGGAATCCTACAACTTGGTGTCCGATACATAGTAACTCTCGAAAAACCCCAAAGTTCCCAATATAAATCCAAAATTGTGCCCTAATATCAATTATAGTGGTGTTCACTCAAGGCATATTGTACTGAACATAATAAACATTAGTTTGAGTTGCTCTCCCTTTCAACAGGCCCGTCAGACGATGGTTAGAGTAATATCTAGTCTTATGCGAATATAAGCTGGCGGTCCTGTTCATTTCTTTTCGAAATCCACGTTAAGCTGTAGGTCATATGACTAACTAAGTCCACTTTTTTTGTCTCCTACTATATTTCCTTGCTGTCTTATCCTTAAACTTTCTTCTTTCCCTCCCTCTCTCTCCTACCCACCGTACCAACAGTGTCTGGATCGTACTTCGTTTCTGGGCATTGTAGCTGCGGGGAACTACAAATGAGTACCGGGCCTCCCCTCCCCCCCTTCCTTGGCCACTCATTTGAGGGACAATCGGGGAGGGAGGGGGTTAGGCGAGCTGTTCTTTGTCTCCCATTACTCATGTCATTTCATTTCTTGTCGAACTGCCAAGACCCACGGGGCCAAAACTATGAGTTGCTATGCTAAAAGACAACTTATATAAAAGTAAGAAAATAAAGATAATAGCAGAAATAAGGAGAAAGGACGCCCTGACTTAAGCAGGGTCAGCTAAAGCTGCTCCTCAAGTACGCTCATATTGCAAATATTGCAAACCCGGAGTGCTTCTCAAAGGAACTTAACACCCTAGTGTATAAGAACGGTATATAGAAGGTATTGTGTTTCCCGGATAACCCCCTTCAGAAGACATCCTCAAAATTAAGATAGTCAAAAGGAAAGGACATCTGTAGAAGCTAATAAGATACATGGCAAGAAAAAAAAAAACAAGAAAAGGAAGAAGAAGCATGATAAGAAGAAAGACTGCAACTCAGAGGCCTCCGCAAGGAGTCAGACTTACACCTCTACACCACTCTTGGGAACGAGGTTCTTAAAGATTTGTACATAGTGAGTATAATACTCGGTATTGTCGATGGAAATTTCAAGTGCTCTCACCAATCTGAATATCCGCCGGGTGTAGTCCAAAGAGCTCTACTATTCGGGAGTCTATAGGTAACAGCGGATAGATGCCGTCTCCTGATGACGTAGAACTTAGGGAAGTTAAGAAACGGGCAACGGAAGAGGTTTAGAGTGTAATTAAGTAAAGAATAATGAGTACTACAGTTAATAAACTGAAAATAGTTGAGGTGGGCTTAAATGGACTAACAGAGAAAAGAAACCATTTTTGGAACGTCTTAGTCAGGGAGGACTCTGATGTAGTAGTTATTTGTGAACACGGGTTAAATATAGGAAAGTACCAGCTGAAGCTTCAGAACCATCATACTCGTACCTACAAGAAAAGCTACTCCAATGGAAGATACGACGGGATAATATTAGCTGTTAAGAAATGTAGTGAGCATTAAGAGTTGGAAGAGTTAGACGAAAGTTATATGCCATCGAATTGTATACCCAGATGGGCTGAGTAGTAGTAATAGGGGTTACCAACCCCATAGAAGAAATTATTTGCCCATCCATAACTTCTTTAGGGTATTCGGAAGGAACACTCCGGTGATTTTCCTTGGCGATCTGAATGCACGTTTCAGGCATTCAAGGTATACCTCGAAGAACCAGGATGGGAAAAACCCGGCTCTATTGATTCATAGGGGTATAGTGTTACGAGCTGGGTAGGAGTTTCCCACTGACGTGACGGAAAAACTATCAACCAATCCAGACATAGTACTAACCAGTAGGAATTCCCGTTGGAACATGTCTGTCCGACCGGATCACTAATCCATTACGGTATTGCTGGTGCTTAGTCCAATCCAAGTGCAATGTCCGGTCAAAAAACAATATGCGAAGGCTGATTAGAGTAAATTTGGGGATGTGCTGGGGGATTACCCATTGTCAGTGCTGGAAAGAAAAGGCGTTGAAAATATTGACTGGGAAATAGAAAGAATAGAGGATAAGATTAAGGCAGCAGAGGAAGTAAGTATACCAAGGCGCCGATGAGAACACTTCCTGCTCCAAGCTGAAATAAGGACGCATATGAGCGAAATCGAATCCATTAACCAACTGACGCGAGGAATAGGCCTAAATGTTGAGTAATACCTGAAGAAACGTGAGCTTCAAAGAGAAATAAGTGAATTGATGAGAGGGAGGAAAGAGAAACTGTGGGAGGGATTGATTGATAGGCTATACATAGAACGGAACCCGACATCATTCTGGCAGTCAATTAAAAAACTACAAGGTACTTCACCACGGATTAAATTAAGAGAGGCAACGATTTTATAACGAACAAAGAGGAAATAGAGGAACTCTTCAGGAACCATTGAAGCCAGGTATTTAATATCACGGGAGAGGACAATGCGAACGTTGACGCGGACCATGAAACCAGGATTATGGAGGAAATGAACCTCCCACTGGGAGAAACCTATCCGCTAGATATGATCCATCGTTATAACGCGGTAGAGGAAGGTAACGAAGGCGGTGGTATGATAAATTTGATTGAAAGAATAACGGTAGTCAAAGCCTTCAAACATAAAACCTCATGGCCATCTGGACTGACGAGAGCGAACTTAGGTCAGCTCCCGGTCAACGTACTTGAAAGGATGTTGGAAATTTTCGATGCAAACTGGAACATCAGCTACTTCCCGGAAAGACTCAAAGTGGACAAAATGGTACTTGTTCCGAAACCGGGTAAATCACCTACGGCCGTCGATGTGTACAGACTCATCTCGCTGCTTAATTTTATAGACAAGGTTTTGGGAAAAAATGGGTGTAACGGATTGATGGTTCACCTTGAAATGAACCGTAAGTTTAACCACAACAGTACGGGTTCAGTAGAAAGAAAGGCATGGACATGGCCCTAAAGTTGATAACGGAGAGGCTGGTGAAAACAGAGTGAAGGTAAGATGATTGACTTAGTGGCGCACGACGTGCAGAAGCCGGACGAGTCTTCTGCTTATCAAGAGATTAGTGTTCAATTGGCCATCATAAGTATTAAAGTTTGTAATTACTTCTCCAGCCTCTGAACAAAAATGTAGATGCTCCATACCACCCTCCACCCCTAATTACATTCCGACTTGTAAATTTGTGTGTCCTTAGACTAAGCATATTTCTGTATTCATGAGTTTGCCAGCGATTTAAGATGACGGATGTATCCGTCGAAACGACATCCTAACACTGTGGTTTCTTTCCTGTATTTATTTACATATACATTATTCTACTTCTTTGGATATATATATATATATATATATATATATATATATATATATATATATATATATATATATATATATATATACAGAATTTCTCATTTAATTAAGTACAACGTTTCGGGTACCTTAC
Organism: Ceratothoa steindachneri; assembly: GCA_963969495.1. Classification (NCBI taxonomy): domain Eukaryota; kingdom Metazoa; phylum Arthropoda; class Malacostraca; order Isopoda; family Cymothoidae; genus Ceratothoa; species Ceratothoa steindachneri. The sequence goes on from OZ018320.1 coordinate 93,524,515, forward strand.
CCATCTTCTGGTCTATAAAAGATAGATTCAGAACACGTCTAAAATTTAAAAAATTATAATGCTCACAAGGATTAGAAATAAATTATTTAGTTAATTGAAATAATGACAAATCGTTTGAAAACTATTGAAATTTAGATATGGATCAATTATGAGTACTTAAAATATGGATAAATATAACACTCCACTTCCCTGCACATTCTCGAATCATTATTTATAAAACAACTAAATCCCAGTTCAAATTCTGATTCAACTGCTTTTCCCCTTCTCATTTCATAAACCACTCAAAATATTTTCACAACCTACCAATCTCTAATCGGTTCCCTCTATAATCTTTCCTCAGTCTCTCCGCTTTTGCTGTCCACTAAAGGTGACTAATATTTTTGTATACCAATTAATTGCCCCAATTAGTATATTTTTATATTTATCCATATTTATAGCATCTACATTTAGTGTCAAGTTTTCAAATGATTTTTTCACATTTTCAATTTATTAAATAATTTATTACTATTGCTGCTTCATTAAGGGACTAATATCTGTGTCAACCAATAACTGCATCAAATAGTGTTATATTTATCCATATTTAAAGTACCCATAATTGATCCATATCTAAATTTCAATAGTTTTCAAACGATTTGTCATAATTTCAATTAACTAAATAATTTATTTTTAATCCTTGTGTGCATTATAATTTTTATAATTTTAAACCTGTTCTAAATCTATCTTTTATAGACCAGAAGATGGGTATGGTACCCGGAACGTTGTACTTAATTAGATGAGAAATTTTACATGTCTCATTTTGGGATTTATCCTCAACCTGAAAATAAGCCTTCTTAGAAGCAAACCTATAATATATATATATATATATATATATATATATATATATATATATATATATATATATATATATATATATATATCAGTGCTGGTAAATCGAAAATTCGAATCGAATTCGAATCGATAACCCTTTAAAATCTATATATTTTCAATCTCGAATCGAAAAAAAATTTCGAACTGAAAAATGTTTGAAAACTGGAATCGAAATTTAAACTCGAACCAAAAAGAAGTAAAAAAACTCGATTTCGAACTTGAATCGATTATAAATATAAGTTTAAAGCAAAAATTTCAAGTAACATTAATAAAATAATTTAGGAATTCCAAGAAATAACAGTGGTTTAACTTGTGAATAGTAGGTAAATATATATTTTAATCTTTCGTCCTAACCCTAGTCCTAATCATGTTTTGCTAATCACAGAATGACACAAACCTAAACCTTTCTTCTGTTCCGAGTGTTTTAATTCGTAAGAGATTTTGAATTTATATTTATGTCGAATATATTCACCATTTGGCTGTCAAGTTTGTTTTTAAAAGAGCTTAAATTGTTTTTTATAAGATATTTGTATTTTGTATGTTTATTGCATAATATTTCAATATAAAACGAAAATTTGTAACATATGCTTTACCATTTTTATTTGCACAACGTTTTAAAATGCTTTGTGGGTTCTGTATTTTTATTGCATAATATTTGCATTGGGACTTTGTGAATATTTTACCCATTAATTACAATAGAAAAGTACACAGTGAATATGGGCATCTGGTACATGTGGATAGCTATGGTAAGCAAGAAATAAAACAGTAAATAACAAATTTACCTTAACTAAAAGAAAATGTGTAATAAGAAGCGAAAAGGTTTTATAAGTTACTTTGTTATAGATTATATTTTACGAGAAAGGGGCATATAGAACTTTGAAGTAATAGATATAAGCATTTGAAATGTAAGCTGAACTCGAACTCGAACTCGAACTCGAATCGAATTCAAATCCAAATCCACATTAAAAAATCGAAAAGCCGAAATATTTGAATCGAAAAAAATATAGAGAACTCGAATCGGAGTCCGAATTGATGTTTTTAAAAATGCCAAACTCAAATCGAAACTCGAATCGATATTCATATCAGTTCCCAGCCCTGATATATATATATATATATATATATATATATATATATATATATATATATATATATATATATATGCTACACAACTAGGTACTAATGCAAAATATTACACAAAATGCGAAAACCTGCAGATACTTGGATAGATTACGAGGGAAGGACGTTCTATTAGAAATAGTTTTATTAAATAAACGAGAGTAGTTTCTGAAGTATCATGCATTCATCATTAATCTCCTTCATTTAATTTAAAGTATCTTTATAGAGGGCCCTTTCTTCTTATTTCAACGATCTTGACTGGAATAATGTTACCTTTTAAATAGACTAATCGAATGGTCGGGAAAATGGTAGATTCAATTCAACGTAGAAGAGCAGAAAGAAGGTAATGTATATATGTATAGTCATTGCCAAAAGTTTTGAGACTAATATATATATATATATATATCTATATATATTAGTCTACTTGCTTTTAGTTGCTAATGGTCTTGCATCAGAGAGCACCATCTTTAAGATCATTAATGACTTTAAAAAGACTTGTTACACTCCTGTGAAAAAGTCTTCTGTACGCCCAAGACCTTCAAACAAATGCACGCCACGATCACCTCCTTGTAAGGTCCTGCTCAAGAATCGGGCTGCCTCCAATGCCAATCTTGCTTACGATTGGAAAGAAGCAGGTGTCAGCGAGCACAGTGAGGCGGAGACTTTCCTACAAGTCTCAAATCGAGAATGTCTAAAAGGAAGCCTCATCTCTCTTGATGGAAACCCCCAGAATAAGGCTCTTGATGGTTTTCTCTTTTTTTCATACAATTACACTCCATAAATTCCCTAAGTTCGTCCCGCTGGAAACCGTTGAAATAACGCTTTTGATGTTTTTCTCCTTTTTTCCATAAAATAAAATGCCAAAATTTCCTTTTTTCATTCCGCTGGAAACCCTAAAAATAACATTTTCAATATTTTTTTCTCCTTTTTCAATATAAATAATATCGGCAAATTTCTTTCTTCCTTCTCGTTTTCTCCTTTTCCATACAAATAAAATGCGCCAATTTCTTTTCTTCCCTTCCCTGGGAAGCCTCTGAATAAAATCTATTCCAAATTCTACCACTGAAAATCAAAAAGGCGAAATCCAATTAACTCACAATTTTGACTAATGACCGATTAATTCGACAAATATTACGCAGATAATTTCGTGGTGAAACGCCCTCGGATATTACGATGGGGCCGGGAAAAATCCCTTCTTAACCCGTGAATTTGGTTGTTTTTGTCGTAATTGTGGTACGATACGATAGTCTCCATTTAGTGTCGTAATTGGATGGTATTTGTTACTGAGAGGGGAAGAGCCTGGTGATCCCTCGGCTAATCCCCGGAACCGAAATCCGCTCAAACTCGAGGACCTGACACTGAAAGTGTGGTAGGAGGTCCGTCCGAATCGTGCACGTGTTGACAGCTTCCAGACACGTGTCTCTCTTTGACTCCGAAGCGATGCACGTGTGGACGCTTCGTCCTCCGAGAAAGACTTTTATTTCGCTTTTATTTATTCTGTTTGTGTTCGGGGGGGGGGAGGGGAGTCCGAGGGCTATATTATTAGGTGGGCGGTGGTGGAGGGCAGAAGGGGGAAAGAGATAGAGAGAAAAAGGATGGAGGGAAAAAGGATAGAGAATGAAGGGTAGAGAAAATGAGAGATAAAGAAGAAACTAAGGGAGCAAGAAGGAAAGAGAGCTAAAAGGGAAGTAAATAAAAAAGAAGGGATAAGAAATGAGGAGATAAAAAAGGCGAGGGGGAGAAAGAGTACTTGAGGAAGGGATTAAATAGAAGAGAGGTAAAAATGTGAGAGAGAGATGGAAGAAAGAAAGAGCGATAGAAAAAAAGAGAAAAGAAGATAGAGGTGAATGGTATTGAAAAAGTCCTGTTACACCCGTTACGTCGCTCTCGACAAAGGACACAATGATAGTTTTGATTCATTTAGACACACTTTATTGTTTTAACATAAAAAAATATGTGTTTAAATTGTAATATTAATCAATGTGACCGCCCTCGCCGGTGAGCTGAAGGCCACGCACACTTTGCAGATGAAGTCCTTCCTCCTGCTGGTCCACACGCAGTTGACGGAGGACTTCAGCTCGCCGACGTTGCTATGGCGGACCTTGCACTCGGCATGCGCCCACACGCTGTAGTTGAGGGGATTGAGATCGGGCGATTGTGGCGGCCAAAATCATTCAACCACATGTTCGACCTCCAACCCCTTGCACGGTCTTGGCCGTATGGGCCGGTGCACCGTCCTGCTGAAAGACGTAGTCCTCCTTCTTCGTGATCTTTCAAATCCAGGGCAGGACTTTCGTGACCAAAATGGGCCTGTAATCGGGCGCGGTGAGGCTGTAACTGGCCGCGAACTGCCGCGGAGGCTGGACGCTTGGTCGTGGACACGTAGTGAACCTCGGAGACGTAAGGGCAAAAGCTTACCACGCAGTCGTTGTGCTTGTTGATGCACGGAACAACCGTGAAGTTTTTTTCATCAGGAAAAAATGAGAATTCTATTGTCATGACTCTTCAACTCATTGAGAAGGTGATGACCTCACTCTCGACGTCGTTCTCAACTACGGTCAGTGAGCAGAGCTCTTTCCACGCTTCCCATGCTAATGCTGCCCTCCTTCTTGACGGCCCTGGACACCGTTGTTACCGAGGTGTTCTTCTCAAACGCCGTCATTTTGAGCTTCGGGGCACATTTAAAGGCCTTTGTTACAACCAAACTGTTGACAACGGGATGTCTGCCTGAACAAGGTCGATCTTTGAGGTCCTTTTCGTTCTTGAGCCTTTTCACAACTCTGTAGACGATAATCCGACTGACGTTGAGCCGCTTGGCGATGTCGGACTTGTTGTGGGCCGCGCGCAGGAGAGCAGGGATCTCGATTCTTTTCACTCCCATATCAACACACCTGCACACAATGGACAAGAGGTTCTAATGCCACGTGCTGGGAAAGTAGAACTTAAGTCTGTTTGACGAAACATTTTCTATCACACACGTAAACTTATCGAAAGATCAAAAAACTGATTGTAACAGAACTTTTGCAAAACCTGGTATAAGTAATATGAATGGTGTAAATAAAAAGTAAGAAATTGGATTGGAGATGATCAATAGAACAATGATTCGCAGTGGAGAGAACAACTCCCCCCCCCCTCCCCTGAAGAAAACAAAACACGTAAACAAAAATAAATAGATTGAGAATTTGAAGAAACTCCATACCCAACTTCATCATTTTCATTCAAGCAGCGAAATAAAGGAATCGATAATTAATATGGCTATGGAACCTCCCATGAACCTCACATAGGTAAGGTTCTTATTTTTAGTGAATAGGATCGAACACGTTACAACTAGGTTTAAGCTGGACAAGTTTAGGTTTAGGAAAGAGATTACTAGAAATGGCTTAGAAATCGAGTAGTAAATAAATGGAATAGGTTCGGTTGCCATGTGATGGAAGCAGCGCTTTCTCTGGGGAATGTTAAGATGGACTGGATAGATTCATGGATGAGGATGCTGAGAGGTGGGACTGAACTGGGTGAAAGGAACAGGAGCTGCCTCGTATAGGCTATTGAGTAGCCTTTGCAGACTCCTATTCTTATGTTCTTATAACAAAGGAACTCAAAAATACGAACTCAAATAAACTCTCATACAAATCACCCTCCCCCACCAACACATACACACATTAAAACAATATTTCCCTCATAATTTGGAGTCATCGCAACCCTGCCACCTAGAAGTAGCAAGAGCAACATAGAACAAAGCGCAATACATGACAGACAATGGATAACAATCAAGAACAACTCAGCATAATCCCAAATAATCCAGAACAACTTGGTGCCTCTCATACAACCAGCGAAAACCAGAACATTTCATAGCAAGTCAGAGCACTATAACCCAACCAAGAACAATCAAATGCAACCCAGCGCAATCCAGGAAATCAATAACAATTCGGAGAAGCCAAATACGATCAGACATAATCTAGATCCCCCGCCTGAGTAACCAAGAGCAACCTAGACCAATCCAGTGGAATATAGAGCAACCCAGACTAATCCAGGTGAATATAGAGCAGCCCAGACCAATCCAGTAGAATACAGAACAACCCATACCAATCCAGTGGAATATATATTAACCCAGACCAATCCAGTGGAATACAAAGCAACACAGACCAATCCAATGGAATACAGAACAACCCACTTTAATCCATAGAGATTTAGAACAACCATCTTAATGTTACTCGACGCAAATTGAGAGTGATCATAAGCAACACATTTCAATCGACATCAATCTATAGCAACCTAGATTAATCCAGAGAAACCCAGCCCAAGTGCGACCAAGCGCAATCCAGTGCACCCTCGCTGTCTGGCCCCCGCGCTTTAATGAATACCCCCTTGTCTTGGTAGCGTGTGTGGCTCCCACCGTGTTCCTATCTCCCCTCCGCCCCGCATTCCGTGCTCTCTCGAGCATCTAATGAGGACACCTGAATCCTGATGATGACGATGATTCATGCAGACGAGGCGTTCTCATTTTCGGTACCATTTCCCCCCAACAATTTTCACCATTTTCCCGCTACACTCCATCACCCTCTCCTCACCCTATTGCCGCGAGCCTTATCCCATCACCCTAATA